>JAKOOJ010000011.1:26364917-26394917 GCA_022577455.1 Arizona elegans
AAGTTTATGTTTCAATAGGTCAACCCAACATAATATTCAGGATTCAGTAACTGAATAGGTTGTGGGAACAAGGTCTTGTTAGTAGCCTTGGTAGTACAGGGGTTTAAGGCACCCTGTAATTAAGCTGGTTATTAAGACCAGCTGCCTGCAATTACTGTAGGGTTCGAATCTCACCAAGGCTCAAGGTTGACTCAGCCTTCCATCCTTTCTAAGGTAGGTGAAATGAGGACCCAGTTGTGGGGGCAATAAATTGACTTTGTATAAAATATACAAAAGAATGAAGGCTATTGCTTAACGCATTGTAAGCCGCCCTGAGTCTTCGGAGAAGGGCGGCATATAAATCAAATTAAAAAAAAAAAAAAGGTCAGTATGCACAGAGAGTAGGTCCATGAAACATGTTGCTCAGGGAAAGACCAGCTTTCCTAACCCTAGGAAAGGCATTTTCCCAACCTTCCGAAATCCTGTTTTATTTATCTTCTTTGTCTCCCACAGTACGTAACGGCCCTCAGCGCACTTTCATGAAAGGCTGTGGCAGCCCTACTGTGTGTGATAAGCCCCAGCTACACTTCGATCTAGGGAACGGACAAACGTACCATCTGCACAATTACTGCTGCAACGAGGAAGAGTGCTTCAAAATTGCACCCACGTGTAAGAGCTGCTTTACACCAAGGATTTTTAACCCCACTTGTCAACTAAAAACAACTTTTGTTTAGTTAGTTGGGTTTAGTTAGTTAAAATAAGGGAGCTTTATCACTGGAAGCTTTCAAGAAGAGACCGGACTGCCATCTGGTCTCCTGTTTGGGTCGGGGGTGAGAGGTGGGGTTGGACTAAATGACCTACAAGCAGGGGTGAAATATAAAATTTATTACTACCGGTTCTGTGAGCGTGGCTTGGTGTGTGTGTGTGTGGGAGGGTAATGTGACTGGGTGGGCGTGGCCAACTTTTTTTTTTTTTTTTTTTTACTTTTCAAAGCATTTTTTCTAATGCTTTGAAAAGCCTCTGCCGATCAGGCAACTCAGCTGGGATCGTCAGAGACTTTTCAAAGCTTTTTTTTTTTTTTACCACCTCTTCGGCCAAGAGGTTGCAGAAAAAAATGCTTTGAAAAGCCTCTGACGATCCCAGCTGAGCCGCACGATCATCAGAGGCTTTTTTTTTTTTTAACATTTAAAAGCATTTTTTCATTTGTGGAAAAAATGCTTTTAAAAGTAAAAAAAAAAAAAAAAAGCCTCTGATGATTGTGTGGCTCAGCTGGGCATGGTGGTGGTGGGGGGACAGGAATTTTTGCTACCGGTTCTCCGAACCACCCACCGCCATCACTACTGGATCAGGTGATCCGGTCTGAACCGAGAGCATTTCACCCCTGCCTACAACATCCCTTCCAACTCTGTTAATCTGTATCCGTATCAACTTTCACAACAGATCACAGGTAGGCAATCTTTAATGCATGGTTAAGGCACCGGGAAACCCGTCTCACTTCAGGCACAAAAACCAGGAATTCTGGTCTCGCTTCAGGCACAAAACCCACTGGGCCAGTCACTTTCTCTTAGCCCCGGGAAGGAGACAATGGCGAACCACTTCTGAAAAAACACCTTGCCAAAGAAAACCGCAGGGCCTTGCAGAGGCAATTGCCAGGAGTCAAGAATGCCTCAAAGGCATGAAAAGAAACTTCAGCTGGTGCAGAATGCGGCCGCGCGGGTTGTGATGGGAATATCCCGAAACTCCCACGTTACACCTCTCCTACGCAACTTGCATTGGTTGCTGTTTGCTCTCTGAGTGAGATTCAAGGTGCTGGTGGTTACCTATAAGGCCCTATATGGCTGAGGCCCAGGATATTTGGGGGACCATCTGTAGCCAGCAACAGCTTCCCATCGCCCGGTGCGTTCCCACAGAGAGGGCCTCCTCAGGGTGCCGTCGGCCAGACAGTGTCGGCTGGCGACCCCCAGGGGGAGGGCTTTCTCTGTGGGCGCACCTACCCTTTGGAATTAACTGCCTCTGGAGCTCCGGGTGGCCCCCGACCTCCGCTCTTTCCGCCGCGACCTGAAAACGTGGCTGTTTCGTTTGGCCGGCCTGGACTGATGGGGTTTTAATTCTAATTTAATTTTAACTTGTTAGTTTTAATTGTATTTTTTAACTGTGAAATTATGAGATTTGGATTCAATTTTTAAACTTTTTATGAGATGTTTCGTAACTGTGGTGAGCCGCCCTGAGTCCGGCTGGAGATAGGGCGGCATATAAGTCTCATAAATAAATAAATAAATAAATAAATAAATAAATAAATAAATAAATAAACAAACAAATTAAACAAACAAACAAACAAACAAACAAACAAATAAATAAATAAATAAAATAACCACCACAATAGCAAGCTTTGGGCCATGAAGTGGCTCTTGGTGGATTTTATGCATCTTAATTTGAAAAGCTGTCAGCGACCAACTAATCTGAGACCCCCCCCCCCCCGAAAACCCAAATCTGTCCTTTAATCTCCAAGTTAGTACGTTATTCGTTGAATTTATAGCCTGCATCTATTACTTTTATAAACAACTCAGGGCGGCCAATATATCTCATATACTCCTTCCTTCTCCTATTTCACCCCCCCCGCCCCCCACTTTACAAACAACCCTGTGAAGTGACCACGGGAATGCTTCGATGGTCGTAAGTGTGTGTGTGTGGGGGGGTGGGGAAATCACAAGCCGCTTTTTTTTCAGTCCCGTTGTAACTTCGAACAGTCACTAAGCGAGCTGTTATAAGTCAAGGACGACCTGTATGCTGGTCTCTGAATGAAGCTTACCCCAATTCTGACTACAAATTAATTGAGAATCCTCGAATCCTCTTCTTTCAGTGCCACCAATACAGAAAGACCCAAAAGGGAGACACTGCCCTGCTTGTAACAGCAAGGGGGAATCCTGTAAGAAAGACACCGTACAGTGTTCTGGCAAAAATACTGATTGCTTTAC
Organism: Arizona elegans; assembly: GCA_022577455.1. NCBI lineage: Eukaryota > Metazoa > Chordata > Lepidosauria > Squamata > Colubridae > Arizona > Arizona elegans. Next base: position 26,367,872 of record JAKOOJ010000011.1, read on the forward strand.
TATAACTATGAACCAAACTTCCAGTAAGTACTGCATGCTTTCATTTCATTAGAATCCCCCACGATCTAGGGCAGTGGTGAAATCCAATTTTTTTTTTTTACTACTGGTTCGGTGGGCGTGGCTTGGTAGGCGTGGCTTGGTGGGCATTGCAGGGGAAGGCTACTGCAACATCTCCATTCCCACCCCACTCTGGGGCCAGCCAGAGGTCGCATTTGCCAGTTCTCCGGACTACTCAAAAACGCTACCGGTTCCTTCTGACGATCAGCTGTGCCGCACGATTTAAAATCGCTAGAAAGCAGGAAATCCAGTTTTCTAATGAATCTAAATCGCATGGCACAGCTGTTTCCCCCCCCAATGTTCCACTTACTGTATTTTTCAGAGTATAAGATACACTTTTTTCCCTCTTAAAAGAGGCTGAAAATTTAGGTGCGTCCGAATGTAGCTTTCTTTTCCAGCCCTAATGAGACGCTAGCGATCCTCCGTGCTTTGCCTGCTCCCTCCGACTCTCAGCTGTGAAGCTTTTTTTCAACCCTAAGGAGGCGCTAGCGAGTGAAGCGATCTCTGTGGTTTGCCTGCTTTTCTCATTGCTTCTCTCTCCAAAGATCAGCTGTGCCTTAGAAGCTGTTTTTTATCCCCAAGCAGGGGATAAAAAACCCAGCAAACTAATGTGCTGAAGCTGACCAGGCTAAGGACGCTAGCCAGATGAATCCCTGGTAGGCAGATTTCCCCTCCCCCCATTTTCCTCCCCAAAAACTAAGCTGCGTCTTATACTCTGAAAAATACGGTACCTTCCCAAACCTCCTTTTTCTGTGTGCAGCGTGCATTTGGCACACACTGTGTATGTGTGAGCAGCGAACTGGTGGCAAACTGGGGGAGATTTCACCACTGGTGGGACCCCTGTGGGAGGCCTGGGCAAGTTCTTGAGGAATTTTTATCTCTTCAGCTATTTGATCACATTCTGTTCTTCCCATTCAGATGGAAAACAAATCCAGCACATTATGAAAGGATGTGGTTCCAAAAACATATGCGATAGATTTAAAGAGTCCTTTCTTGAGGAAAAAGTTAAAGGCCCAATCAAGTGTAGCTTCTCAGGGGCATCTCAAGCTCTGGCTTCCTTCCTGACGACTTTCTACAGCCTTTGGATCCTGAAGTTACTTGTCTAAGTGAAATAAGCACAAGACAGGGAGTGGCTCAGTTCTGCTCCGAGGTATTGCCTCCCTTGTATTCCATATTCCATATTCCATGGCCTTCCTATGGTCTGTAGCTTCTCGGCTTTGTAGTTTGCTGGGGTTTTTTTTTTCTCCCCCTCCCTGTGGAGTTCGGTAAAAATAAACTCCAGGTTTAAAAACAAACGAGATCTGAACGTTTTGCTATCTTCGTTTGATAGAATTGGGGATGGGAGGAAGATTTACACACACACCAGAGGTGGTATTCAGCCGGTTCGCACCGGTTTGCGTGAACCAGTAGTGATGGCCGGCTGGCCATGCCCCCCGAACCGGTCCCCCAGTCGCTGCTCCCTCGCCCTGCCCCCCATGTTCATCGCCAGCAAGTTCTTCGTGCATGCACATCCCATTGCCTTGCAAGTCCAATGAAGAATGTGATGGCGATGGCAGCAGCTTTTTCCACGACCTCCGGTACTTTTCGGTGGCCTGCGGCGAGGGAGGTTTCTTTGCCAGCCGCTTTCCAGCAGCGGCGGCTGGCTGGGGGCCACCGAAAACTCCAGTCAGCTTGCCTTCCGGATTCTGGACCAGTCACCGTGGAAATTAAGCAGGAGGGGAAATGGGGGAGACTGGTGAAGGGAGGGCTGGTGTAGATAGGTGGAAATTCCCAAAATTTTTCTACCTTTTCCTATGGGCATGGCTAGGTGGGGGGGGGGGAGTCATGTGACTGAGTGGGTGTGAGTGATGTCAAGTTGGCCATGCCCACTCAGTCACATGCCCTCCACCTAGCCACACCCACTGAACCGGTAGCGAAAATTTTTGAAACCTACCACAGACACACACACACACACACACACACCCTGTTACCGAGAGACCACAACCTCAACCAACCTCAGTGATTCATTGAAGGGAATTAAATGAGCTTTAAGAAAAGACATACATCTTTTCTGGCCACATGACTAAACACCAAAGGCGCATGAAACGCTGTTATCTTCCCACCAAATGTGGTCCCTATTTTTCTACTTGCATTTTTTACATGCTTTCGAACTGCTAGGTTGGCAGAAGCTGGGACAAGGAACGGGAGCTCACCCCGTTACGCGGCACTAGAGATTCGAACCGCTGAACTGCCGACCTTTCGATCGACAAACTCACTGTCTTAGCCACTGAGCCACTGTGTCCCTTTGTACCCCATCTTTATTTTTTATTTTTTTTAACAAATAACTCAAGGCCACCAACATTTCCAGCACATCTTCCTCCTCCTACTTTCCCCACAACAGGAAGTCTGTGAAGTGAACGGGGCTGAGAGCCATTAGCCCAAGGAAACTCGCTTTGCTTTCATGCTTAAAGTGGGACTAGAACTCACAGTCCCCTGATGAGTGAGATCTGCTTGCGTGTTAGAAGAAAAACACGCTTTGCAGATTTCTGCATAAATCAGTGATTCTCTGGGCACCTGACATTTCTTAAACTATAAAACAGTTAAAATAACCAAGGCAGACAGTTCTCGACCTACAACCATCCATTTAGTGACCGAGGTTACAATGGCATTGGAAAAAGTGACTTCTGTTTTTCATGCTTATGACCAACGCAGCCTCCTCCTGATAAAAATTCGGATCCTTGGCAACTGACTCATATTTATAACAATTGCAGCGTCCTGGTGTAAGAAGAAATCAAACAACCGCACCCCCCCCCCCCACATTATCTCAAATAAAATATGAACCATAAGGAATGCCTTCGAAATATTAGCCATAAAAAAGCCTTCGAAATATTAGCCATAAAAAAGCCTTCGAAATATTAGCCATAAAAAAGCCTTCGAAATATTAGCCATAAAAAAGCCTTCGAAATATTAGCCATAAGGAAAAGCCTCTGAAAAGCTAAAAGTCCAAGACGCTAATAAAAAAAAAACTGCCTGAAGTTTTTCTAATAAAGCTAATAATAATTAAAAAAAAATGCCTAAAGAAAACATTGTAACAAGAAGCTAACTGCAGATGCTGGCACTTAAGGAGATACGACCTAGATGGCTCCATTCATAAGCAGAGCAAATACTGCCCACAGAAGTCCATTCCAGAAAAGGATTTTTCGAAACCCCTTACCGCAATTTCGACAGCTGACAAAAACAGATTGATAGGATTAGAGCAAACAGCCCTTCACCCAAAACCCAGCACAGGACATAAGACATCAGCCACCGGTGGGAATTGCCCAACATCCTCTTTAGAAACACAAAGCCCATATTGCACAAATCCCAAACTTCAAAAACGCAGAACCCTCTAAGAACACTTCCTCTCACACAGCTAGTTGTTCAGCTGACAAGGAACTGCACACTTGGCGTGCAGGTTCTGCTTTCATTAATAAACCAACTTTCCAATCAGCCTCCCTGTTGTTTCCAGCGTCTTTTCTCCCAGCTCGGAACTGAAGCAGATGGATTTTTCTTCCAACAACTGTCTTACTAACTTAACAGCTGCGGCGATTCACTTAACAACGGTGGCAAGAAAGGTTGTAAAACGGGTCAAATCTCATCTTAACAAATGTCTTGCGCTTAAATTTTAAATGGTGGCCCTGCGTTGAGTATTGTCTGTAAGAAACACTAGAAACATCCAAAAAAGACAACAGCTAAAATAGTTAAGCAAGAAATAGGAAAGCTAACAAATGAGCCCCTTAATAGATTCTGGGCCCCAGGCCTGGGTATACAATCAAGTTTTTAAAGCTTTATGAACTTTAACATAGAGCCTTGATGGTACAGTGGTTTAATGCACCCTGTCATTAACACAGCTGCCTGCAATTTCTGCTGGTTCGAATCTCTCCAAGGCTCAAGGTTGACTCAGCCTTCCATCCTTTCTAAGGTAGGTGAAATGAGGACCCAGTTTGTGGGGGCAATAAGCTGACTTTGTATAAAATATACAAAAGAATGAAGGCTATTGCTTAACGCATTGTAAGCCGCCCTGAGTCTCCGGAGAAGGGCGGCATATAAATCAAATTAAAAATAATAAAAAAAAACCATAAAGTTAAAGTTCATAAAGGGCTGTACCTGTTATAATGACTGAGGCAGTGGGGAAATGTAAAATTTGTTACTACTGGTTCTGTGGGCGTGGGTTGGTGGTGGTGGGGGTAATGTGACTGGGTGGGCATGGCCAAGTTTTTTTTTTCTTTTTTACTTTTAAAAGCATTTTTTTGGCCGAAGAAAAAATGCTTTTAAAAGTAAAAAAAAAAAAAAAAAAGCCTCTGATGATCGTGTGGCTCAGCTGGGCATGGGGGGTGGGCAGGGATTTTCTCTGAACCACCCACCATCATCGCTACCAGATTGGGCAATCTGGTCCAAACCGGGAACATTTAACCCCTGGTCTGAGGGAAGAATATTCCACCAAGCATTGCCTGTTTATTCTCCTTGCTCCTCAAGAAAAGTATAAAAATTGGGGGTGGGGGGGAAGGCCCAGACATTAAACCTTGACGTAGACCTGAAGATAGGGGCTACATCAGTGGTGAAATCAAATATTTTTACTACCAATTCTGTGGGCGTGGCTTGGTGGGCATGGCAGGAGAAGGATATTGCAAAATCTCCATTCCCTCCCTACTCCAGGGGAAGGATATTGCAAAATCTCCATTCTCACCCCATTCTGGGGCCAGCCGGAGGTGGTATTTGCCAGTTCTCCAAACTTCTCAAAATTTCCAAAATTTTCTCCAGAACCTATCAGAACCTGCTGGATTTCATCCCTGGGCTACATAGCTGCTACCTCTAGCAGGCCTGTTTGCTGTCATTTTCAGAGTCCCCGTCAAGCTGAAGAAAAGTGAACGGACCATCTTCCTTTTTCTGTAACGCCGAACATTTGTTTAATATAATATTCAATGGGCTTTCAAAGCCTGGTTTGAAACTCCTGGTTCCTTGCTTTGTCAACCTTTGTGGACTGTCTTTAAACGGGGTTCATGGGTGTAAATTTCTCCAAAACACTTTTTTAGAAACTTCTCAAGCCCATTCCGGCATTCACAGCTCCCAGCGGTATCTAAAGCACCAGAAACCTTTCTTTTTTTAAGAAAAGAAAGAAAGAAAGAGAAAGAAAGAAAGAAAGAAAGAAAGAAAGAAAGAAAGAAAGAAAGAAGGAAAAAGGAGAACTCTTCTGGCTGAAAAAACCCATTTACAGGAAAGGCCGAGCAGTTCTGAGCTGCAGCAAAATTAGAAGCAGGATTTTGGCAGGCGCTGAGCAGCCCCATTCCATAAACAGGAGGAGCGGTTGCTAATAATAACTGGGGAAGGGGTTGCAAGAGAGGAACTCACTCCAGCTGGACTGCTGTGAGCTGCAGGGATGAATGTGTGTCAAAACTGGCCGCAGTAGTTGTGGTTCTGGGATTCTCTTTCCATATTTCTCAACAAGCCTTAAAGCAAAAATGTATTACATCCTCACTTTGGGTTTGCGGTGACTCACCATTATAGATGCATGGAAAATGCAGCCGTTTCTTCTTCTTTGCATCTCATCAACCAGCTCCCCCCACCCACCCAGTGTCATCCACCCCCTGACTCTTTGTCAAGTGTATCTTGGATTTATGTGACAGCAATGCACAGATACCTCATTTTGGGGTGGGGGTGGGGCTGATCTGCAAAGCTACTACCTCTCTCTCTCTCTCTCTCTTTTTTACTGGTCCTCGTGATTTCAAGAACAAGGGTGGGGTGCTTTGAGCTAAGCTCCTCCCTTTATAAAGATGTTTTTCCCCCTCGGAAATTCTTGGCCAGATATAGCCAAAGGCTGCCAGACTGTTCCCAAGCTTGGATCTACAAACAATATCCAGGTTCTCCCTCCTCTCTGCCTGGATTCCTTTTGACGGCAGCTGGTAAGTATTTTGGTCTCTTTGAGATGAGCATTTCCATGAGATAATGAAGCCCAACCTTCTATTTATCACGAAGAGTCCCTGTTAGTATATCCAGAAGATTTAGTAAGTGGCATGTTTCTGCAATTGGGTGGGGTAGGCAGAGGGAAGCAGTGTCCTTTCCCCCCTCCCCACCCCAAAAGAGACTGCAAAATTGCAATGCAGTTCCTCAAGATGCATGTTCATGGGTACCACCTTGGCTTCTCCTAATAAAGTAGCAAATGGACGTGTAAGGAGATTTTGCACATTTCCTAGACAATCACCTCTTCGCCCATTTCCTGTTTTCCAGCTTTTCAATTAATTTTTCCCAAGGATAATCTCAATACAAGGACCCCACCACCACCACCACAAGTGTTCTTTCAAGCAGGAGGCTGGGGGATCTTAGGCTAATAGAGGAAGATAGATAGATAGATAGATAGATAGATAGATAGATAGATAGATAGATAGATAGATACCCATAAAGTAGCAAAAGGGAGAAAAAAATGTCTAATGTATTATGTCAATTTGTAACCACAAAAACTTATAAAGTTTGCCCACAAGGCGGTTGAGAAACAAGCTTACCATATTTTGTAAAAAAGAGGAAAGGAGCGAGAGATACTAAACTTTCCGTTCATTGCAAGTCAGATATTGGCATAGTGTTGGCAGATATTATTTCTCCCCCGTCTTTTTCATGTCACCCGATACAAAAATTTTAAAATGTTGCCATTGAACTGCTGGGCTAACCCAAGGGAGCACTATTTCTTTAATATTATTTGCTTACGAAGCGAAGCCCACAAATTTGAGTGGCTGCTACTTACATTTGTCTTCGGTGGGGTGGGGTGGGGTGAGGTGGGGTGGGGGGCTAAAGAGAATGGCTGGCCTTTTTAACAAGTTGGCCTTTTTAACAGGTTGGCGTAGAAAAGTGTTTTCCTTCAAGGCGAGATTTATTTTATTTTATTTTTTTAAAAAAACCACCCTCCGTGCCTAACTCATCGCTATGCAGCTTCTACTGGGACTTTTCTTCTTCTCCGTCCTTCTAACCGCAGGTATGATCAGGGGTGTCCTTGGGGTGTGTGTGTGAGGTTGTCTAAGGCGAATCCTCCATGGCGGGCCCTTGGGGTGGGGTGGGGTGGATTTCCTATGGAATTGCGAAAAGCCTTGAGAACATCTCAAAGAGGGAGTGGTTTGCTTGGGAAAAACAAAAAAACAAAAAAACAGTGGTTGTAGAGTCAGACTAGACTAGGGTTTATTGAAATGTAGTCAAGCCAAGAGAGAACTTAACACATTCATGGATGGTCCTTTCCCATGACCAGGTTTGCTCTGAATTAACCCTGAAGTAAAATAAACACTAGCTTAGGACAGTAAGGAAAAGGAGGCGCCATAGATATTTTTAATTATATATATACTGCTCAAAAAAATAAATAAATAAAGGGAACACAAGCCGAAGACATCCGAGATCTGAATGAATGAAATAGCCTTATTAAATACTTTGTTCGTTACATACAACAATTTTAAATTGGGGAAGCCAAAGATAAATTTAATTTCGTTTTATAGTATTTTAATGTTTGTATTGTGTGTTTTTAATTTTGGCTGTTCACCTCCCTGAGTCCTTTGGGAGAGGGGGCGGTATAAAAATTTAATAAATAAATAAATAAATAAATAAATAAATAAACAAACAAACAAACAAATAAATAAATAAATAAATAAAATACAGTAGTTTATACACTGCTCAAACAATTAAAGGGAACACAAAACTACTGTATGTAACGAACAAAGTATTTAATAAGGCTATTTCATTCATTTCAGATCTCGGATGTCTCCTGCTTGTGTTCCCTTTATTTTTTTGAACAGTGTATGTGTATGTGTGTGTATATATATATATATGTAAATATTTCATTGCCACACTGAACTTTGTACAATTTCCCCCCCCCCCCCCGACGTTGTCTTTACCCGCTATGTTTCCTAATTGAAGCTATGGTTAAGTCTGTCTGTACGTTGTGAAATGAAAGAGTTTTCCTCACGTCTTCTTCCAACCTGCGTTAAGTGGCTCAGTGGCTAAGACCCTGAGCTTCCCGATCAGAAAGGCTGGCAGTTCGGCGGTTCGAATCCCTAATACAGGTCTCCTGCGTGAGCAGGGGGTTGGACTAGATGACCTCCAAGGTCCCTTCCAACTCCGTTCCTGTTCGTCGGTGTTGGTGGATTCATTCTGCCAATCTTCTGTTCTGTTCGTTCTACGCAGTGGCTGCTGCAGTCATTACACTGTACGTTGTAGGTGACTCCTGGGTTTTTTTTTCCCCCCTTCTCCTTCTTTTGGGGCTGTTCTGGCCTTTTGGTTTATTTCTTGGCAGTCTTCTAGAATTGCTTGATCATCATCGCCTCTCTCTGGGTTGTTCTTATGGGAAATGGTCCAGCTAATTCCAATTTAATGGCAATAAACAAATAGCCGAAGAGACCATTGTTACCCTCTTCATTGTGTGAGAACAGGGTGTCCCTTAGAATAGGAAGCGAAAGCTATCACGCCAGTATTTTGTCCCGTTAACCTCATCGCATAGACTTTCCTGTGGAACAATCAACGGTCAATTTAGCAAAGCAACAAGCTTCCTTCTTTTCTATTTCTAACTGCCTACTTTCCCCAGGAATTTTGACAGTTGCCAAATGGAACAAAGGCAATTTCTTTTTGCTTTCTGTCTAATCTGTGCACCTTCTTATTTATTCCTTCCCCTCCCTGCTTAAAGTTAGTTGCCTGCACCTCCTCGACCTCACAATGTCTTCTGCTATAAACTTCGTCTCTGGAAGAGTTTTTCATCATCTAAGTTTTCCTTAACGTGACTTATGACTGTTTTTTCACCCTTACGACCCTTGCAGCATCCTCACAGCCAAAGGGGTCACAATTCAGGTGTTTGGGCTCATATTTGTGACGGTTGCAGTTTCCTAGGGGAAACTGCAGTGGGGAAGCCAGATTCACGTAACCACCAGCAGGGGTGGGTTCTACATTTTTTTTTTTACTACCGGTTCTGTGGGTGTGGCTTATTTTGTGGGCGTGGCTTGGTGGAGGGGTAATGTGACTGGGTGGGCATGGCCAACTTTTTTTTTTTTTTACTTTTAAAAGCATTTTTTCTACAACCTTAAGAGGTTGCAGAAAAAAATGCTTTTAAAAGCCTCTGACGATCAGGCAACTCAGCTAGGATCGCCAAAGGCTTTTAAAGGCATTTTTCCACCCTACAACCTCTTCAGCTGAAGAGGTTGTAGAAAAAATGCTTTTAAAAGTAAAAAAAAAAAAGCCTCTGATGAGGTGGCCGGGGTAAGCGAGCGGCAACCGGGCAGGGGACCGGTTCGGGGGTGTGGCCAGCCAATGTTATTACCGGTTCTCCGAACTACTACAAATTTTTACTACTGGTTCTTGCGAACCGGGGGCAACCCACCACTGACCACTGGGTTACTCACTGAACAACGGCAGCGATTCACTTAACATCCGTGGGCAAGAAAGATTGTAAAAGGGGGCAAGATTGACTTAAAAATGTTTTAGCGACAGAGATTTGGGGTTCAGCTGAGGTCGCGAGTCGAAGGCTACCGGTAATATCGAAAGCCTTTCTGATTCCTTATCTCTGCCCTACTTTCTTAGCTCCTCCTTATTTTTTCCCCTCCCTCTCCAGGTAATTCCTTGTCGTGTGAAATATGCAACGCACAAAGTTCAGATTGCTCTGGATCAAAGCAAAACTGTGGTTTTGACAATGCTGTCTGCATGAAGTTGACTACTGAAGTTGATGTCGGTGAGTAAGACAAGTCCTTCCCCCCACCACCCCCCAACAAGGGAATAAATAACGTTTAATGAAAAGAAGGACTAGGGGAGACATGATAGCAGTCTTCTAATATCTCAGGGACTGCCACAAAGAAGAGGGAGTCTAGCTATTCTCCAAAGCACCTGAGGGCAGGACAAGAAGCAATGGGTGGAAACTAATCAAGGAGAGAAGCAACTTAGAACTAAGGAGAAATTTCCTGACAGTTAAAACGATTAGCCAATGGAACAGCTTGCCACCAGAAGTTGTGAATGCTCCAACACTGGAAGTTTTTAAGAAGATGTTGGATAACCATTTGTCTGAAGTGGTGTAGGGTTTCCTGCCTTAGCAGGGGGTTGGACTAGAAGACCTCCAAGGTCCCTTCCAACTCTGTTATTCTGTTATAACATGGATTTTGCAAGCTCCATAAATCTGACGGATCGTGTGCCATCAGGTGGATGATGGTCCTTCAGGTATTCCGAGCGTGCCTCCGCCATCACCAGTGTAAGGAAGTCCATCCACCTTGATTCTGGTTGTCTTCTTTTTCTCGTGTCTTCTACTGTTCCCTGCATTATGGCTTCCTCCAAAGAACTGAACCTTCCCATAATTGTCCAAAGTGGGATAATTTCATCATGTCCATCGTACAGTTAGTCCTCAATATATACAACAGTTTGTTCAGTGGCCGTTCGAAGTTATAATGGTGCTGAAAAAAGTGACTTAGGACCATTTTTCACACTTACGACCATTGCAGCATCCCCATGATCAGGTGATCAAAATTCAGACGCTTGGCAACGGACTCATATATATGACGGTTGCAGTGTCCCAGGGTCAAGTGATCCTCTTTTGTGTCCTTCTGACAAGCAAAGCCAATGGGAGAAGCCATTTAACAACCATGTAACATGGGTTAAAACTGACTTAACAACCGTCTCACTTAGCAACAGAAATTTCGGGCTCAATTGTGGTCATAAGTTGAGGAGTGCCTGTAAGAGATTCCTGCCCTTGCAGAATCATGGGCTATGGATGAGACTATAGTTGGCTAGGAGAAGACTCCTGCGAGTCCCTTGGACTGCAAGGTGATCAAACCTGTCAGTCTTAGAGGAGATCAACCCTGACCACTCTTTAGAAGGCCAGATCCTGAAGATGAAACTCAAATACTTTGGCCACTTAATGAGAAGGAAGGACTCACTGGAGAAGAGCCTAATGCTGGGAACAATTGAGGGCAAAAGAAGAAGGGGACGCCAGAGAAGGAGGTGGCTGGATGGAGTCACTGAAGTAGTAGGCATGAGTTTAAATGGACTCCAGAGGATGGTAGAGGACAGGAATGTTGTCTGTGGGGTCGTGATGGATCGGACATGACTTCTCAACCAACAACAACAAAAACAAATAGTTGGCTAACTAGACCCAACTTTCAGCTTATTGAATAAAATTAGCCTTACATCTATGATGGATGTGTGTATCTCAGGATAGTTGCCATTGTTCTCCAAACGTTTTTTGGGGAAGCATTGGAATAAAATGTCTGCAACTCAAACTCCGATTCCAGAGAATTCCCAAACAAATCGTTTTTATAGTCCGATCTGATATGCTTTGAGGATGCATTCTTATTACCCACAAACAAAGGTAATTTCTGATGTCACCTAATCAAACCCCATCCCTTTTTTAATTCGCTGAGCGATGATGCTGCAATTGTCCCGTGAGAAGTATAACCACTTCTGCTTTCGGCAAGGACTGATTTCCACCCAAACACCTTTTTCTGCACTATTTAAACAATACCCCAAAATAACAACGGTGGCGTGACCAATGGTAAAACGGGACAAAAGCCGTTTTTAACCGCTGTTTTATTTAGCGATAGGAATTTTGGGACTCCATTGTGGTTCTAAGTCGAGGGCTTCCCTATACTGGAAATCTGTACTTGGCTGGAAGGAGGGTTTCCTTTAAGTCTGAGCGATAGCTTTGATCACTGACGGTTCTGTTTCTCCAGGATCCCAGAAACTCCAAACCACTATGAAAAGTTGCAGTCCCAAAGATGCTTGCAAGTTATTTCAAGAGCAGACAGGGAAGGCTTCCGGTACCCAGGTACCCGGCATTCCAGTTGGAGCATTCATTAAAGAAGTTACCTGCAGCAAAGCTCCTCCCTCATTCGCATCCTTCTTCCCAGCACTCCTTGGGCTCCTCCTGATGAAGCTCCTCTTCTAAAGCTTCTCTTCCTTCCACCCAAGAAGTTGTCCCCTTTTTCTTGGCCTGTATAATCTCTCCATCTGATCAGGCAGGGTCTTCCATGTTATGCATAGATCTGTATATTTCCCCAAATGGAAACCAGTTAAGCAGACAACTATATAACCAGCAGCAGCCTTGAATGTGTGTTTGAAGAGAAAAAAAAATGGCATAATTCCAATAAAGAAAATAATAATAAAGAATAAACAATTGGATTCCACTCATGGCCCGATTTGTTTTTTGTAATTTGCAGTAGGGGGAAAAAAACAAAATCAATGTTCTCCATTCTACAGGGCTGGGTTGCTACGCCCTTCATCCAGATTTGATGTGATTTTTGTTTTTATTTATTTGTATGTCTAATGTAGAAACTGCCCATCTCACAGAGATTTGATTGTTTCCCCCCCAACTATTATATATTATTTTATTGATCAGCTGTTTATTTTATTCTGTTCGTGCCATCTGAATCCTGAAGGAAACTGTGCGTTACTTTTCTTCTTTCCAGTTTAATCTACAGCTCTGCAGTTTCTCTGGTAGTCTGCTTTACAAGAAAACTTCACAAACACATTTAAGGAGTTGAGCTGGCTCAAAGATTCAGGGGCAGGCCTGTGTACTCACATACACACTCACACTCACACTCACACTAACACACAAACATTTAACAAGCTTCACTTGAGGGTAGTAGTGGATTATTACCCTCTTGAAAGCTTTGTGCCGCTGCCCCAAAATTGACACAACCGTTATCAGTTAAATGGGCAGGTTATTGTTTTCGTTACCAAATAATTTCATTTTTTAATTATTTATTATTTCAAATTTTATTAAATATTATTTTAAATGTAGGCCTAAGTATTTTTTTTTTTTTACAGATATCTAGTCTGTAACCCTGGAGTTTCTCTTGTCTAGTGGTCTCTGATACAAGAAAGTTTGCTGAACTAATTTAGTTAAGCTGACCCTGGTAATTAACTTAAACCAACTACTCTGGTCGTTCATGTATGAAGCACAAAGCTTAAGGAATGGAAGACCAGGACTTCCTTTAGGGTCATTGGCAGTTACTATGGTTGGATTGTTTAACTTTGAATTATACTACTGTTAGGGAGCTGGGGTTTACTAAGTTTGCAAAGTTTATACCAGAGAGGCTGTTTTTCAAATCTCTATCCAAGGCCAACATTCTGTGTCAATCCATCAGAATCAGAATAGAACTGGTAGGGGACCTTGAAGTCTTCTAGGAAGTGGTGGGATTCAGCCAGTTCACACCACTTTGGGAGAACCGGTTGTTAACTTTCTGAACAGTTTGGCAAACTGGTTTTTGGAAGAAATCATTAGGGCAGAGAACCGGTTGTTAAATTACTTGAATCCCACCACTGCTTCTAGCCCAAGCTCAAGCAGGAGACCCCATACAAGAGGGCCACCTTAATGAAAACTCTACGAAGTTCTACCAAACTGGGTAAAATCAAAGTGTTGAGGGTAAAACTGCCCTCTGCAAAGTGGTGCAACGGACCAGACAGCGAATAGATACGTTGCTTAGCAAAACACACAGATACTCACAGACTCTGAACGTTTAAGAAAAATAAACAGTCTTTACTTGTAGTAAAAATAACAAACTTGGCTTCTCAAAACAAAGATAACACTTCTTCAAACAATCACGGTTCAACAACAAAACATCGTTTGCTTACAATTCCAGTTCTCTTCAGTAACACAGACAAAGTTCCTTCCAGCAGTTCAACCTTCTAATAGCAGGAGCAGAAGTGAATGAACTTCCTGCCTTCTTTTTATGTCTGCTTAGCACAGCCAATTAGTCATCTTTGTAGCAGCTAAAGTTACAGAACATAGTTTTCTATATATTACTACCCAACCGTAGGATAAGCATCCAACACAAAGCAATGTAAATTATACAGTTTTTCACAGCATCATTTTAACGGTAGTCAGGGGTAAGTACAGAATCCTGTAAAATGAATTTCTTCTTCTCATTTAGGGCGGACTATTTGAAATGCTTCTTTCCAGGTTTATGTCAGCTGTCCAGTTGGCGAATGCAGAAAAAGGGAGCTCCTGGGACATTATTTTACCGAGAGTATAAAACTTTACTGAATAAACCACACTGGCCTATAGAAGAAACGAAACCAGCTCTGGCTTTCACATGCAAAAGCAAGCTTGGTTAATTCCCCTCCCCCCCTTTTTCCCCCCTACGGAGGGGCCTCCAGAGTACAAAACGCCCATCTATCATTTCTGTTCATTTTGTTATGGGAAACAGCCAGCCACGCCGGAACATCTGTTCGGTCTGTCCTTGAGATGCCAGCCTCCTGCCTGCATTCGATCCTCTCTGTCAAGCTGCGAGGGAAGGGAAAATTTAGGTGAAAGTGCAAATCAGTCTTCACAGTTTCACTCCGTTTGGACTTAACTGCCCTTTCTGAGCTAAGCCAATTCCACCCTCTGTCTTTCTGTTTTTTTAATATCTGGTTCCCCTCCCCTCCCCTTCCATTCCCTTCTCTCCCCTCCCATTCCCCTCCCTCCCTCCCTCCTGATCTATTTATTTCCTTTCCCTCCTTTCTTTCTCTTCTCCATTCCCTCTCCTTCCCCTCCCTGCCCCACCCTGCATCTTCGTAATCTCTCACCAACTCCATTAGTGCCTTATCCAATACGCGCACATTGCTGTAAGGGAGATTTATGCATTTATAAGATGGAACATTTGAGCTATCTCCCCGTGCAGTAGGGCTGCACCCACTTGGAAAACATTTGAGGACATGTTTTTGGAAACATCATCACAAACCAGAGCATCTCTGTTAGTCATGAAAGCATTTCTGGCTTACAGAAAGTCTTTTTAAAAAGACTACTTGTCTTTTTGGGGTTTTTTTTTGGGGGGTGGGGTGTTTGACAGGCGCTGTTGTGCTTTGGAGAGTTTCCAAGAACTACAGGTTGTCCTTGACTTACATCCATTTGTTTATTAACTGTTCAAAGTTACAATGGCACTGGAAAAAAAAAAGGGACAACTGGGATCCTCAGACTAACAACCCTTGCAGTATTTTGCACAATCACAGGCTCAAAATGTCGGCCCTTGTCAAGAGACATTTATTTGCAATGGCTACAGCAAAGGTGCTATTCAGCAGGTTCTGACAAGTTCTGGAGAACTGGTAGCGGAAATTTTGAATAGTTCAGAGAACCGGCAAATACCACCTCCGGCTGGCCCCAGAGTGGGGAGGGAATGGGGATTTTGCAGTATCCTTCCCCGGCCATGCCCACCAAGCCAGGCCCACCAAGCCACGCCCACAGAACCAGTAGTAAAAAAAAATTGAATTCCACCACTAGGTTGCAGGATCCCAGAGTCATGTGGTTGCCACTTGCAACTTTCCCAGCCAGTATCTGACCAGCTAAGGCAACGGAGGAAGCCAGGTTTTGCTTAATAACCACACAATTTGCTTAACAACGGCGGCAAGAAAAATTGTAACGTTGGGGGGGGGCAACTTAGTTAACAATCACCTTGTTTAGCAACGCTCCCAATTGTGATTGTAGGTCGAGGACTACTTGTATCCAAATACAACCCAACTCAATGGCTCCCAAACTTTGGGGCACCATGAATCGGTTCTGTGGAGAGAGGTTTTTTCCGCTGACCGGAGGGGTTGTGGCTTTGCTTGCTGCCTGCATCCTATGGACCGTGGACTGGTGCTGATCCATAGATAGAAAGGACTTAAAATCAGGTGAAACTTTCTTAACAGAACCGTGGTGGTGCAGTGGTTAGAATGCGGCATTGCAGGCTAATTCTGCCGACTGCCAGCAATTTGAACCTGATTGACTTAAGGTTGTCTCATCCTTGCAAGGTAGGTAAAATAAGGGCCCAGATTGTTAGGGGCAATTATGCTGACTCTGTAAACCGCTTACAGAGAGCTGTAAAGCACTGAAGTGATATATAAGTTAAGGGCTATTGCTATTGGTATCCATCCATCCATCATCTGTCTGTCTGTCTATCTGTCTGTCTGTCTGTCTGTCTGTCTATCTCTCGATCTCTCTCTATCATTTATCTATCTATCTATCTCTATCATCTATATCATCTGTCTGTCTGTCTGTCTGTCTGTCTGTCTACCTGCCTGCCTACCTATCTATCTATCTATCTATCTATCTATCTATCTATCTATCTATCTATCTATCTATCTATCTATCTACAGTATCTATCTATCTTGAGCCACAGTGGCTCAGTGGTTAAATGCAATATTACAGGCTAATTCTGCTCACTGCCAGCAGTTCGATCCTGACCAGCTCGAGACCGATTCAGCTTTCCATCCAAGATGGGTAAAATGAGGACCCAGATTGTTTGGGGGCCATATGCTGACTCTGTAAACAGCTTAGAGAGGTCTGTAGAGCACTGTGAAGTGGTATATAAGTCTAAGTGCTATTGCTAACAACAGCCTCGCTTAGCAACAGAAATTCTGGTCCCAACTGTGGTTGTAGATCAAGGACTACCTGTATCCAAATGCAGCCTTACAGAGCATGAACAGGTAGCTAGAGAAATGGAACTGGAGCAATTTCTCTGCCAGTCTTCTCTTAAAGAAGCTTTCTCTGTTGTTGTTGTTGTTTTTATGGGGGGAAAAAAAGGGACGCAGTGGCTCAGTGACTAAGATGAAAATTGAAAGGTCGGCAGTTCAGCAGTTCGAATCCCTAGTGCCGTGTAAAGGGGTGAGCTCCCGTTCCTTGTTCCAGCTTCTGCCAATCTAGCAGTTCGAAAGCAGGTAAAAAATGCAAGTACAAAAATAGGGACCACCTTTGGTGGGAAGGTAACAGTGTTCTGTGCGCCTTTTGCATTTAGTCATGTCGGCCACAGGACCACGAAGACGTCTTCGGACAGCGCTGGCTCTTCGGCTTTGAAATGGGGATGAGCACCGCCCCCTAGAGTCAGGAACGACTAGCACATATGTGCGAGGGGAATCTTTACCTTTACATATGGGAAGAGCCAATCCTGCGATGAGTCACATGAATCCCTGGCTCAGATATCCCTTTGGGAAGGACAGCTATTTGGCTCCCTGTCCCTCATCTGAAGGATTGCTCGGTGTCTCCTCCACCCCTTTTGAAACATCAGCAGTGACTGTCAGTCAGCTGAGACATTGAGAGGATTTTCCAGGCTGCTAAAATTAAAATTAGCTGAGAAGAGGTGGAGAGGGACCCTTCTGCTTGCCCTAGTCCAGGTGAACAGGTTGTGATGATCTTCAATTGGACGCTTGGCTGCAGCAAATACTTGAGCAAAGATCTCAGTCTTACAGATACAGATTAACAGAGTTGGAAGGGACCTTGTAGGTCATCTAGTCCAACCCTCTGCCCAAGCAGGAGACCCGACACCAATGATGGCGAACCTTTTAGAGACGGAGTGCCCAAACTGTAACCCAAAGCCCACTTATTTATTGCAAAGTTCCAACATGGCATTTTAACCTGAATAATGAGGTTTTACTACCTAAAATAATGATAAACAAGGCAGAGTTCAGCTAATTCTTCCAAGAAAAATGTGATCAATGGACTTTTATGCCCCTTCATTTTTTTTCTGCTTTTGAAATATTACATTTAGCAACAATAAAAAGGAAAACTTTTGTAATATCATTTCTCTTGCTCCATCTCTCTCTTTCCCCCCCTCTGTCTTTCCCTCCCCCACTCTCTGCCTGTTTCTCTTTCTTTCCCTCCTTTTCTCCCTCTCTCTCTCTTTCCCCCTCTCTGTCTCTCTGTTTTTTTCTCTCTCCCTCTCTCTTTGCCCCTCTCTCTGTTTTCCTCTGTTTCCCTCCCTCTCTCTTTCTCTCTCTTTCCCTCCCCCTCTCTCTGCCTCTCTCTTTCCCTCCCTCCCTCTTTCTTTCTTTCCCTCCCCTCTCTCTCTGCCTCTCTTTCACTCTCTCTTCCCCCACTCTGTCTCTCTCTCTCTCTCTTTCCCTCCCTTTCTCTCTCTCTCTCTCTTTCTCTCCCTCCCTTTCTCTCTCTGCCTGTTTTTCTCTCTCCTCCTCCCTTTCCCTCCCTCTCACTCTTGCCACCACCTGGGGTTGGGGAAAGGAACCCCTGAATTTAATAAAAATTAAACTTTAAGGGTTACAATTAAATGTGTCAGGGGATTGGATCAGAAATAAAATCACCCAAGTTCAAGTATGCAGCACCAAACATTTTAAAGCTCTATGCAGCGAAATTAAATGTGCCAAATTCGCCTTCTGAGTCCCATTCTCCTAAACTTCTCAGGATTAAGCGTAATTCCTCATCAGGCATGAAATCTCACTTCTCCTCAGCCGAAAGGAAATTCATAATTTCTCCTCCCTCATATTTGGGCAAAAAAACCCCCAGATTTGAGTTAAAAAAAAAAATTAAATCCCCCAGCTAACTATTAGATCACTTGACATTCAGATTCAAGTTGTTTCTTTCTGCATTTCTTTAATTTCTTGGCGGCCTGTTTAAAGAAAAATCTGCTGTCCTTCCACCAAGTCCAGCCACATTTTTCCCTTTGTCGCATTTGTGTCTTTCAGTCGGGATTCTGCCTGACAGCAGCGAGAGGCTTTTCGCCTAGGAATTCCCAGTAGATGTATTACTCATCCTTTGCCTTTGTATTGTTATGGCAATCTTCCAACCATTTTTCCAATTCCGCGGTTTCACCACCCAGTTCTGCAGCATTTCCTCATTTCAGCCTGCTTGCAACACTTATGACTATTTCTCTCTATATACACACAACACCTCCTCATTATAAAGCTCTCTCCCTCTCCCCCTCCCTCCCGGGGGTGTGGGGAAAGGCACCCCTGAATTAATGCTGGATGCTGGGAATCTGACATCTGGAGCAGTGGTGGGATTCAAATTTTTTTACTACCGGTTCTGTGGGCGTGGCTTGGTGGGCGTGGCCAGGGGTGTGTAACAGGCAGCACCCGGCCTCCTCCACCCCCCTGGGAGGAAAAACAGGCCACAGGGGGGATGCGTCAGCCCCCATGCCACGTTTTGGGCCTAGGAGGCCTCCCTGAAGCCTCCTGGGAGCGAAAACGGGCTATGTGTGTGTGGGGGGCACTGCTCAGGGGTGGGTTCTACTTACCTTTACTACCGGTTCGCAGCAGGGCCATGCACATGTGCTTTTCTGCGCATGTACAAAAATATTTTGTTGACATCGGGGTCAGTGGGTGGAGCCTCCCGCCGATTTTACTACCGGTTCTATAGAACCGGTGCGAACCGGGGGTAACCCACCACTGGTACTGCTCCCTCATGCCCTGTTTTGGGCCTAGGAGGCTTCCCTGCACTTATCTGGGAGCCAATATAGGGCACATGTGGACTCCTGGAAGGGGCGGGGCAGGAAGGGGCGGTGCCAGCCAGCAATTTAACTACCGGGTGGCCCAAACCAGCCCGAACCGGCTGAATCCCACCACTGGTCTGAAGCTCAGTTGAGGTGGCAGGGCATCCCAACATAGGCAGCTCTACAGGAAAGGAAACTGACATCCGGGAGGCCAGAACGAGCCGAGACGATGTAGGATCGCATTGTGGCTCCGGGCTAAATTTCACAGTGCTGCGAAGGTGCTGTGAGAGTAGCGGGCAGGCCATGGAGGCTCCTGCTTTTATTAGGGAAATGGTTGGAACCCTGACAGCATCCTCTGTACATGCACAGAAGACATTTCCGTTGAAAGGAAGTGGAAGGAGAGGCAGATGGCTCCCAACATGTTTCTTTCAGAGAGAGAGGGAGGGAGGGAGAGGGAGAGGGAGAGGGAGGGAGGGAGAAAGAGTCGGAGGGAGGGGGAGGAAGGGAGAGGGAGGGAGAGAGGGGAGGGAGGGAGAGGGAGAGGGAGAGGGAGGGAGGGAGAAAGAGTCGGAGGGAGGGGGAGGAAGGGAGAGGGAGGGAGAGAGGGGAGGGAGGGAGAGGGAGGAAGGGAGAGGGAGAGAGAGAGTTTAGTGTAGTGATTAAGACATGAAGCTAAAACGTCTAAGCCCATCATAGCATGATACCTGATTGGGTGACTGTGGGCCAATCACCAAAGGGGCAGTGAATTCTAGTCCTGCCTTAGGCAAAAAAGTCAGTTGGATTATATTGGGCCAGTTTCCCTCCCCCCTCCCCCCCCCCCTCTCTCTCCAACTGTCCTTCGCAGTTCACAGTGGGGAAAATAGGAGGAAAAAGGAATATTAGGTATGCTCCCTGCAACGGCGAGGTGTAAATAAACGAACAAACCGTAATATATATATATATATATATACACATAAATAAATAATTGTTGTCTGGAGAGGTTATCTTATATCCGGAAGGCAAATTATCCTCCAAAGTTTATGCAAGAGGTGATAACATACTAGCAATCAGAGAACAACTTTTAATTTTCACGGGTAATAAAACAGCGGTTTTATAAGCCTTTCATATCCTTGTTTTTTTTTTTGTGGCGGGGGCTATGATTGCCTTGTGTGTTGTTTTGCAGAACCTCCTGGCCACAAAATTGTAATCCTTCAAGAAGAAGAGGGTTTTTTGGTTTTTTTAAAAAAAACCTCTGTTCCTGACTCAACATCATGAAGCTTCTGCTGGGGCTCCTCTTCTTCTCCATCCTCCTGAGGACAGGTATGGTCAGGGTTGTCCTCCTGGGGTGGGGGTGGGGTGTCAGTGGAGCTAAGGAGGGTCCTCCATGCTGACCACTTGCAGGAGGGGTCATTTAGGGCTGTGAAAAGCCTTGAGAACTGCTCAAAGATGGAGTGGTTTGCTGGTGGGGAGGGTGGGGCGGAAAGGAGGTGTAGAGTCAGAGTAGACCAAAGATTGTTCAAAAGTATTTAACTCAAGAGAGAATTTGCCGCACTCCTGACCTTTCGTATGACCATGTTAGCCCTGGAAGAACCATTAAGCAATGAAGGAAACAGAGGCACCACAGAGATTTCCTCCCTAGTTACTCACCCTTAATTATTTAATTAGCAGTCTTCACTTTTGTCAGTGCTCTTCCTCATGTCCTTTCTCTACTTTGTTCAAGTGAGTGTAGCGTCGGAGTAGATTAAGGTTTATCGGAACTACTTACGTCAAGGGAGGTGTAGAAAGTTAGCACCCACCCCTCCCCTCTCCTAGGAAAATGAGATATTTTAGGAAACATTAAAAGGGCAGAATATTTCCCCTAAAAGGGAGGCAGAAACTCAGCCTCCCCCACACCTTTCTCAATGGGCCTTTAAGGTCTGGGCCAGTCTATTCTACGTAACAAAAGATCTACCTCCTTCAGGCAGAGCCACAGTAGGAATTGCCCAAAGCCCTTTCATTACGTCATCACCCAGCAAAACTCAACCGAGCCAGGGACACAGACAACCTACAAAGTTACTCCTGCAGGGCCCCATGGGAGCCTGACAACCAATCCGAATACAAGCTCAAATTCAAAAGCCAAACAGAGGATATACATCTCTCTCTCTCCACTCCATCTGCCCTTTTTGCCCAGGACCTCAGACCCATGTGGTCCTGTCCACCATTAACAGGTTTTAATGGTTTAAACACCATTAACAGGGTTTAATGGTTTAAACAGCTTTTCAAACAGCCACCATGTTTCCAGTGTCTTTCCCGCCACTTGGAACTGAACCCAGAAGGATATTTCTTCCAACAGAGGATTTACCACATTCATAGTCCTTTCTTATGACCAGGTTAGCCCTGGAATAATCATTAAGCAAAATAAGCATGGGCTTTAGGAGGCGGAAAAGGAAAAGGAGACGCCCTTTATTATTTCACTGCCACACTTCATTTTAGCCAGGTTTCCCCTCCCCATCATTGTCTTTATCCACTCTGTTCAACTTTAATCTGCATTGTTAAAAAAAAATATATTGAGGGCTACCATTGTTGGGGCCTCAGTTGCAGAGGTGGGTTTCAGCAGGTTCTGACCAGTTCTGGAGAACCAGCAGAAATTTTGAGTAGTTTGGAGAACCAGTAAATACCACCCCTGACTGGCTCCGCCCCCATCTCTTCTCTGCCTCCCGAGTCCCAGCTGATCAGGAGGGAATGGGGATTTTGCAGTAACCTTCCCCTGCTACGCCCACCAAACCATGCCACGCCCACCAAGCCATACCCACAGAACCAGTAGTAAAAAAAAATTGAATCCCACCACTGATAGGTTGGCCTTCATCTGGCCTTGACCCAGATCATTGAAAAAGGGGTCCTGAGATGGGCTCTTTGAGCTCCGTGATAACACAACCTGGCCAGAATGTCTCTTATTAAAGTAAAGTCTGTACAAGTAGTCCTCAACTTACAACAGTTCGTTTAGTGACCGTTCAAAGTTACAACGGCACTGAAAAAAAAAGTGACTTATGACCGTTTTTCACACTTATGACCATTGCGGCGTCCCCATGGTCACATGATTAAAATTCAGACACTTGGCCACTGACTCATATTTATGACCGTTGCCGTGTCCCGAGGTCATGTGATCACCTTTTGTGACCTTCTGACTAGCAAAGTCAAAAGGGAAGCCAGATTCACTTAACAACCGCGCTACTCCCTTAACAACTGCAGGGATTCTCTTAACAACAGTGGCAAAAAAGGTCGTACCATGGGACAAAACGCAACTTAGCAACTGTCTCACTTAGCAACATACATTTTGTCCAGTTGCAGTCGTACGTTGAGGACTACCTGTAATTGGAAATCTCTTCTGCATTATCTGCCCACTCCCGAAATTCCTTTTCAAACTGATTCGGAGGGGTTGGGGGGGGGGGGGGGGAAAGGAAATGGCTCCAGATATATTTTTATTTCATTTACGAAATTTAGCTAACGCCCATCTCACTCTCGGTGAGATTGTATCTCACTATACAATTTTTATTAAAGAAACGAACAATGATCAATGCAGGAAAGCAACAGGCTTCCTTCCTTCCTATTTCTAATTGGCCATTTTCCCCAGGAATTTTGGCAGATTCCAAATGCAATAAATGGAATTCGTTTTTGCTTTCTGTATAACCCCTGCTCTCTCTCTCTCTCTCTCTCTGTTATTCCTTCCTCTCCCTGCCAGAAGTTAGCAGTGTGTACCTCCTCTTAGCCAGGGATGAAATCTACTTACCTTCCCTACCAGTTTGGAAGTGCACACGCCACACACGCCGGGGCTCTCTGCGTGTGCGCAAACCCTTCTGCGCATGCGCAGAGTGTAAAAAACAGGTTACTTCCTGGTTAAAACCAGGAAGTAACAACGACCGGGTGGGTAAGCAGAGCTTCGTGCTGCCATCGCTACCGGTTCTCCAAACCACCTGCTGCCATCATTACCGGTTCGGCGGAACCAGTCTCAACCAGTAGATTTTCACCTCTGCTCTTACCTCAAAATTAAGGTGACCAGATTTTAACATTGGTAAAGAGGGACATTGTGGGCGTGGCTTATTTTGTGGGCGTGGCTAGCTGGTCATGTGACTGGGTGGGTGTGGCTAGCTGGTCATGTGACTAGGTGGGTGTGGCTAGCTGGTCATGTGACCGGGTGGCCATGGCTATGCGTATAGGGTAAGGTGAACAGATTTTAACATTGGTAAGAAGGACACCATTGTGGGCGTGACTTATTGTGTGGGCGTGGCTTGGAGGCCATGTGACTGGGTGGGCGTGGCTAGCTGGTCATGTGACCGGGTGGCCATGGCTATGTGTATAGGGACTACTCAGAGGGCTGAAAAGTCATTTCTGACAGGTCCTCACACTTTTGACTGGTCCTCACACTTATGACCATCCTCACATTTATGCCCGTGCAGTATTCTTAACAACCATGTCACTCATTTCACAACTGCTTCTCTTCACCATGATGACAAGATAGGGCAAAAACGTAAAATGTGAGGACAGTCATAAATTCGAGGACTGGTCAAAAGTGTGAGGACCAGTCAAAAATAACTTTTTCAGCCCTCTGAGTAGTCCATATGCATTAAAGGATACAGCAATAGAGAGGGATGAAGGAATGGAAATTAGAGTAGGAGTGAGGGTAAGAGAGGGAGGAAGAAAGGAGGAGAAGGAGAAAGGAAGAGGAAGTAGGGAGGAGAAAAAGAGGGTGGGGGAAGAGAAAGTAAGAAGGAAAGAAAAGAGAGTGGTGGTAGGTTTGAGGAGAAAGATTGCTGTACAATAAAAAAGATGAAAGGGAAGAAAGCCAACCCCAAGCAAATATAAAGATATTAAGATTAAGAATGAATTGTTAAACTTTAAAGAATAAAAGAGAACAAATATGAATAAATAGCAATAATTAGAAACACACATACAAACATGCAATGTATTTTCTTTGAACAGAATATTTGGCTGGTTCACAAATTTAAACAGTGTTTAGTCATTTCAATTAAATTTACAATTTCTATATTTCCTTTTTGCCATATTTATTCCTCATCTATTTTTTAAAAAAAACAATATTACCCTTCATCCTCATCTCTAATCTTAATCAAATTCAATTTTTCCCTTCTATTCTATATTATACCCCTTCCCATTGTCATCTATTTTTATATCCATCCTCACATTGGTTAATTATGTAATTATGTAATACAGTTGTTTAATACAAATTCAACATTTTAATATAAATCAATTAGTTATATAACTATCTTTTTTGTATATTAATCAATATGAACATGAATATTCCAATTATTTCCATGCAATCCAATTTCTTACAAATCAATTAATTATATTTACCAATAATAATAAACCAAATAATTTCCCCCATATATTCCTCCAAACCACAACTTAACCATTTCTGCTTTCAACACAATATACAATTATTAATAGTATCTCAATTATTACAATTCCCTAGTTAAATAGAGCTTTTTTTCTTTTGTGTTTTAAAATCTTGAACTCTCCTCTTTTGCCCAAAATTTCCCATTGTTTGCAGTTTTGTACCTACCTTTTTTGGTGAGGAAAAAGAAAAAGAAAAAGCAAGAAATCTCTCTCTGCCTCATTTTGTCATGTTGCAGGTTTAGTTTCGCTTTCGCCTTTGTTTTCAGTATAGCTGGGGGGGGGGGGAAATCTGCTCCAGGAACTTTTTGCAGCTTTTTGCAGCTAATTAACCTAGCGGAAGCTGTTAACAGGGGCTGTTTTTTCTATTTTTGCAGGCATGGGTCTATTCATTTTTTTTTAAACACTGATCAGCTGTAGGTCGGCCCTTTGAAGCCCCGCAGCAAGAGTTTAAAGAGTTTTTTTTCCCTCTAGCCATCAGCGGGGATTCAGGAGGCAGAATGAAAAATCGGGACTTTTTTAAAACGCCGCGGGACAAATTGCTCAAAAGCGGGACTGTCCCGCCAAAAGCGGGACGTCTGGTCACCTTACTCAAAATGGCTTCTGCTAAACTTTGTCTCTGGAATGTATTTTACCTTCATATGGCTCTGATTGGGCCTCACCATATCTCCTCTGGCCGGCTTAGCTAAGGCCGCTGAGAGTCCTGGCTCTGTAATATTGAAAGCGTCTCTGATGCCCCATCCCTATCCTTTATTCTTAGCTCCTCCCACTTTCCCCCCTCCTCTCCAGGTAGTTCCTTGACGTGTGAACATTGTTCATCATCTACGTCCGACGCATGCGCTGGTACAAAGAAAGATTGTCCTTATAAGAATGCTACCTGCATGACTATGACGACTGAAATGACAATACGTGAGTAAGACATGCCACATAAAGCTGACGGATCCTGTGATTTCCCCAGGTTGGTGTGGGGATGGACCTTTAGGTTTTCCAAGAGTGCCCCCATCGCCATTGAAATGAAGCCCACCCATCATCCTCTTCTTCCCTTGTCTTCTTCTTTTCCCACCATTACAAACTTCGTCAGAGAGTTTGGCCTTCACTAATGCAGGGATGTCAAACTTGATTTCATTGAGGGCCGCATCAGGGTTGTGTTTGACCTTGGGGGGTGGGTGGGCAGGATGGACATGGCCAGCTTGACGTCACTCATGTCAGGGGCACCTGTGGTGGCCTGGGGTGGGGCTGTGGGGTCTTCCCACAGCCCTCCCCGCAGCCCTCTGCCAGTGAAAAGGAGCTTGGGAGGGCCGCATGCGGCCTTCCCAAGCTCCGTTTCCACTGGCAGAAGGCTGCGGGAAGCCATCGTGGCTGAAAATAGATCTCAGGAGGGCTGCGTGTGGCCGTCCTGAGCTTAATTCTTTCTCTGGCAGAGGCATTGCAGGCCAGTCCTTTGCTGTTTCCAGAGCAGCCCCGTGGCCAGATCTAAGCACCTCGCAGACCAGATCTGGCCCACAGGCCTTTAGGTTGACACCCCTAACCTAATGCATTTGAAGTAGGGTATTGTGAGCCTGGTTGTGTAGCTCAAGAGTCCCCAACCCTCTGGGCTGCAGCCCAGGGGTGAAATGGTTCCGGTTTGGACCGGATCGCCCGATCCGGTAGTGATGGTGGCGGGTGGTTCGGAGAACCGGTAGCAAAAATCCCTGTCCCCCCCCACCCCCGCACCATGCCCAGCTGAGCCGCACAATCATCAGAGGCTGGGTTTTTTTTACTTTTAAAAGCATTTTTTCTACAACCTCTTTGGCCGAAGAGGTTGTAGAAAAAAAAAATGCTTTTAAAAGCCTCTGACGATCCCAGCTGAGCTGCTTGATCATCAGAGGCTTTCTAAAAGCATTTTTTCTACAACCTCTTCGGCCGAAGAGATTGTAGGAAAAAAAATGCGTTTAAAAGCCTCTGGCGATCCCGGCTGAGTTGCCTGATCGTCAGAGGCTTCTAAAAGCATTTTTTTTCTGCAACCTCTTAAGGTTGTAGAAAAAATATGCTTTTAAAAGTAAAAAAAAAAAAAAAAAGTTGGCCACGCCCACCCAGTCACATTACCCCCACACACACCAAACCATGCCCACAGAACTAGTAGTAACACATTTTAGATTTCACCCCTGCTGAATCCCACTACCAGGCCCTTGTGCCTTTCAGAAGTGGGCCGTGGAAGTGGTAGGAGAGCACACAAGCTTGCATTCCCACGTTTCCGAGCAGCGAGCGAGCAGCGGGCTGCGGAACCGTCCTCTCTCTCCCACCCCCTCGCTGGTCTGCAAAGCCAGAATATTTGGGGAACTCTGGTGTAGATAATATTGGAAACCTTAATTCCTTTCGCTCTGAATGACACTGACATTTCTCTCTTCCTCCAGTGGTGAAAATCGTAACCGTCATGAAAAGTTGCAGTCGGAAAGACGCGTGCGAGAAACTAAAAAAACAGAAAGGGGATATTTTATCCGGCTCGCTAC